>JAGFBZ010001825.1:0-35978 GCA_018398805.1 Hirundichthys speculiger
TCTTCTCATAGTCCACAACGTTGGAGGGATCGTCTCTCCTGGTCTGTAAAACAGATCACATCCATCTGACCCAGGAAACTCATCCATATAAAGAAACAGGTTTTTAGATGTTTTTTTCCAGTAAAGTCTTGCTCCTGGACGTACCTGAACCAGAGCCAGCAACAGTTTGGCGAAGTCTCCTGACGTGTCTCCTGCGATGTCTTTCTCCAGCTCCTTCTTGAACACTGCAGATACAAGTCAAGGGTCCAACATTGATGAAACAAATGATGGTGACATAAGGAGCAGAAACGAGTCTCTGGTCTCTAAGGTCTCAGGTCTCAGGTCTCTGAGGCCTTAGGTCTCTGAGGTATCTGGTCTCAGGTCTCTGGTCTCTGAGGTCTCAGGTCTCTGAGGTATCTAGTCTTTAATGTCTCAGGTCTTTGGTCTCAGGTCTCTGAGGTCTTTAGGTCTCTGGTCTCTGAGGTCTCTGGTCTCAGGTCTCTGGTCTCTGAGGCCTCTGGTCTCTGGTCTCAGGTCTCTGAGGTCTTTAAGTCTCTGGTCTCTGTTCTCTAAGGTCTCTGGTCTCTCAGGTCTCAAGTCTCAGGTCTCTGAGGCCTCTGGTCTCAGGTCTCAGGTCTCAGGTCTCTGGTCTCTGAGGCCTCTGGTCTCAGGTCTCCAGTCTCTGAGGGCTCAGGTCTCTGGTCTCTGAGGCCTCTGGTCTCAGGTCTCAGGTCTCAGGTCTCTGGTCTCTGAGGCCTCTGGTCTCTGGTCTCAGGTCTCTGAGGTCTTTAAGTCTCTGGTCTCTGTTCTCTAAGGTCTCTGGTCTCTGAGGCCTCTGGTCTCAGGTCTCCAGTCTCTGAGGTCTCAGGTCTCTGGTCTCTGAGGCCTCTGGTCTCAGGTCTCAGGTCTCAGGTCTCAGGTCTCAGGCCTCTGGTCTCTGGTCTCTGGTCTCTGGTTTCAGATCTCAGGCCTCTGGTCTCTGGTCTCAGGCCTCTTGTCTCTGGTCTCTAGTGTCAGGATTCAGGTCTCAGGCCTCTGGTCTC
Organism: Hirundichthys speculiger; assembly: GCA_018398805.1. NCBI lineage: Eukaryota > Metazoa > Chordata > Actinopteri > Beloniformes > Exocoetidae > Hirundichthys > Hirundichthys speculiger. The sequence continues at coordinate 1,023 of JAGFBZ010001825.1, forward strand.
TGAGGTCTCAGGCCTCTGTTTTCAGGCATCTTGTCTCTGGTCTCTAATGTCAGGATTCAGGCCTCTGGTCTCAGGCCTCTTGTCTCTGGTCTCAGGTCTCTGGTCTCAGGCATCAGGTCTCTGGTCTCTGAGGCCTCTGGTCTCAGGTCTCTGATCTCTGAGGCCTCTGAGGTACTTTAGGGCTCAGGTCTCTGAGGTCTCTGGTATCTGAGGTCTCAGGTCTTGCTGGGCTTCTTTGGTGAGCTCAGCTGGAGTTTGGACTTGGTAAATCTGCATCACCACAGATCACAGAGGTTTTAAAAATTTAAATTAAAAAAAAAAAATGATCCTTCAAACCAAATCTTGCTTTGGGCCCCCAGACAGCTGGCCCCTGGTTCACAGTGACATCACCCCGAGCCTCTTTCTCATTGGCTGGAGCTCAGATATGAAGGTGCCAACTGCTCCACATATTTAGCCTGCTAGCTGTCTTTCAGATCGAGTTGAAACTAGAAGATCTCTCTGCTCCCTCTGCCTGGAATCATGTAGCATAAAGGAAGCTGGACACTCACTGTCTCTGTAGACCTTCTTGATCTCCATCATTTCTTCATTGTTTCTGGAACAGACCAACTCAATGAGGGTCTCCTCGTCAGTTCCCAGCCCCTGCACACAAACAGCAGAAACAGTTCTGGTCACACATCCTGTTTCCTCCGCACCAATAAAACCTGAAGGTTCCTCCACACTGATGAAACCACGTGTTTCAACCACACTTCTCTAGTGGTCAGTAGAGGAACTGCAGCCTCTAGTGGTCGGTAGAGGAACTGCAGCCTCTAGGTCAGGAAGAACTCAGCCTCTAGTGAAGAACTGCAGCCTCTAGTGTTCAGTAGAGGAACTGCAGCCTCTAGTGGTCAGTAGAGGAACTGCAGCCTCAAGTGGTCAGAAGAGGAACTGGAGCCTCTAGTGGTCGGTAGAGGAACTGTAGCCTATAGTGTTCAGTAGAGGTACTGCAGCCTCTAGTGGTCAGTAGAGGAACTGCAGCCTCTAGTGGTCAGTAGAGGAACTACAGCCTCTAGTGGTCAGTAGAGGAACTGCAGCCTCTAGGGTCAGTAGAGGAACTGAGCCTCTAGTAGTCGGTCAGGAACTGGAGCCTCTAGTGGTCAGTAGAGGAACTGGAGCCTCTAGTGGTTGGTAGAGGAACTGCAGCCTCTAGTGGTCGGTAGAGAAACTGCAGCCTCTAGTGGTCGGTAGAGGAACTGGAGCCTCTAGTGGTCGGTAGAGAAACTGCAGCCTCTAGTGGTCGGTAGAGGAACTGGAGCCTCTAGTGGTTGGTAGAGGAACTGCAGCCTCTAGTGGTTGGTAGAGGAACTACAGCCTCTAGTGTTCGGTACAGGAACTGGAGCCTCTAGTGGTCGGTAGCGGAACTGGCACCTCTAGTGGTTGGTAGAGGAATGCAGCTTCTAATGGTCGTAGAGGAGCCTGTACAGCTCTATTGGTCGGTAAGGAACTGGAGCCTCTAGTGGTCAGTAGAGGAACTGTAGCCTCTAGTGTTCAGTAGAGAAGTGCGGCCTCTAGTGGTCGGTAGAGAACTACAGCCTCTAGTGGTCAGTAGAGGAACTGCAGCCTCTAGTGGTCGGTAGAGGAACAGCCTGCAGCCTCTAGTGGTCGGTAGAGAACTGTAGCCTCTATTGTTTCAGTCTAGAGGAACTGCAGCCTCTAGTGGTCGGTAGAGGAACTGCAGCCTCTAGTGGTCGGTAGAGGAACTCAGCCTCTAGCGGTAGAGGAACCTAGGAACTGCAGTCTAGTGGTCTAGAGAAACTGCAGCCTCTAGTGGTCGGTAGAGAAACTGCAGCCTATAGCCGTCGGTAGAGGAAACTGCAAGCCTCTATTGGTCGGTAGAGGAACTGCGGCCTCTAGTCGTGGTAAGGAACTGCATTCTCTAGTGGTCAGTAGAGGAACTGCAGCCTCTAGTGGTCGGTAGAGGAACTGCAGCCTCTATGGTCGGTAGAGGAACTGCTGCCTTAGTGGTCAGTAGAAGAACTGCAGCCTCTAGTGGGGTCGGTAGAGGAACTGCAGCCTCTAGTGGTCGGTAGCAGACTGCAGCCTCTAGTGGTCGGTAGAGAACTGCAGCCTCTAGGGTCGGTAGAGAAACTGCAGCCTCTAGTGGTCGGTAGAGAAACTGCAGCTTAGCAGAGGAAACTGCAGCCTATGGTCGGTAGAGGAAACTGCAGCTCGTCGGTAGAAAAACTGCAGAAAACTGCAGCCTCTAGTGGTCGGTAGATGCAGCCTATAGCCGGTCGGTAGAGGAACTGCAGCCTCTAGTGGTCGGTAGAGGAACTGCGGCCTCTAGTCGTCGGTAGAGAAACTGCAGCCTCTAGTGGTCGGTAGAGTAACTGCAGCCTCTAGTGGTCGGTAGAGGAACTGCATTCTCTAGTGGTCAGTAGAAGAACTGCAGCCTCTAGTGGTTGGTAGAGGAACTCCATTCTCTAGTGGTCAGTAGAGGAACTGCAGCCTCTAGTGGTCGGTAGAGGAACTACAGCCTCTAGTGGTCAGTAGAGGAACTGCAGCCTCTAGTGGTCAGTAGAGGAACTACAGCCTCTAGTGGTCGGTTGAGGAACTACAGCCTTTAGTGGTCGGTAGAGGAACTGCATTCTCTAGTGGTCAGTAGAGGAACTGCAGCCTCTAGTGGTCGGTAGAGGAACTGCAGCCTCTAGTGGCGGTAGAGGAACTGCATTCTCTAGTGGTCGGTAGAGGAACTGCAGCCTCTAGTGGTCAGTAGAAGAACTGCAGCCTCTAGTGGTTGGTAGAGGAACTCCATTCTCTAGTGGTCAGTAGAGGAACTGCAGCCTCTAGTGGTCGGTAGAGGAACTACAGCCTCTAGTGGTCGGTAGAGGAACTACAGCCTCTAGTGGTCAGTAGAGGAACTGCAGCCTCTAGTGGTCAGTAGAGGAACTACAGCCTCTAGTGGTCAGTAGAGGAACTGCAGCCTCTAGTGGTCGGTAGAGGAAACTACAGCCTCTAGTCGGTAGAGGAACGTAGTCTAGTGGTCGGTAGAGGGACTTGTCAGGCCTTCATATTGACAGTAATTCTGCAGATATGCAACTCTGACCTTCATGGAAGCTTTGAGCTCGGAGGCGTCGTACTCGGTGGTGCTCTTCATCAATCCCAACATCAGAGCCTCTAGAGAGCCGGATAGCGCCCCCTTCAGGGCGGAGCTCATGTCCTGAAACATGTCCAGAAATAGTAACCTTGTTGAACCAACTGCAGGGACTCTGACGTCTAAAATTATAATCGTTCTATGTTACTATCTGAGGGGTTAACCTTGAATTAACCCTTTAATGGGTCAAAAGAGGGAAAATCTTTTCACCTTTTTGGCGAATCGTTCATACTCGAAGGCGATGTCTCTGCGCTGCTCGCAGCTCCGCCTGGTCAGGATGTCGATGATGGTCTGTTCATCTACTCCTGCAGAGAAGAACGTGAGATGACGTGAGATGGACCAAGTTGAGTCTTTCAGTTAAAACCATGAGAGCTGAAGGGAGAGCGACGGTTTGAGGTGCTGCCACCTGCTGGGCAGATGCCCTCATGGTCTTTCTGTGGTAAGAACGGTACCGTGAAGAGCGCCAACCCGCTCAGTGACATCGAAACTAAACGTCCACGTTGAAACAGAAAACAGCTGTGATTTCGTGAAATTAGCCTGTTACAAAAAGTTGTTACAAAAAGTTCCTACAAAAAAAAGTTGCGATGTTCGTACAAAAGGCTGCAAATTTATGTTTAGAAAAACAAACACATTTTAAAAATCTATGATTTACAACAAATGTTTCAGATTTTTTTCAACAAACTGGTGATTTTTCAACAAAGATGTGCAATTTTACAAAAATCTGAATTTTACAACACGAAGTCATAATTTTGGGACAAAAAGTTATGATTTTATATAGAAAAGTTTCTTTGTTGCAACATTGATGATTTTTCCGAAAGTTTCCAAAAATCAGTTTTACAACAAAAAGTTTTCCTTTCCGAAGAAAAGTCAGCTTTGTTCAGAATTTCTAAAAACACAGTTAAGTTGTGATTTCAAGAATCTTCGGTGAAATCAAACCGTGATTTGCTGAATCAAGAATTTATTAAGTTTGTGATTTTACAAGAAAAAAAAATGATTTTAGGAAACGTTTCAGTTACGCTTCAACTTATAGTCAAAATTTCACGTTAAAAAGTTTGGATTTTACGTACGTTGTCATTTTACGACAAAAAGTATTAATTTTACGTCAAAACAGTGATCTTTTGTTAAATCCTTTTCACAATCTTGAATCACAGTAACCTGAGGAGATCAGATCTGTAAAAGTCTCAGCGCCTCGTCCTGACTCAGCCACGCCTTCTCACAAGTTCTTCTCGGGTTTTTCCAACACCAATGAGTGCCGGCCGGACCTGCACCTTCAGTTACCTTTAGTCTTGATGGCGGTCTCGATCCTGGCCGCGTCACTGGCCGGGTCGAAGTCTCTCGCCGGGACCACGGTTGGATATTTGGGCTCCGGTTCCTGCAGAGGTCAGAGACACCTGCTTCAGAAAGTCCTTCACTACCGTCATGGTTGAAGATCTACATTAAAATCTTCCTACATTAAACTCACAACTTTGCTCTTCTTCAAAGTCACAGTTCTTCATCATGGACCCCAGGTGGGTCTGTCCTCAGGTTCTAAGACGGTTCTGCCTGTGACCGGCAGTAGCACATCTGTGTATCTATATCTATCTATGTCTAAATCTATATCTATATCTCTGTATATGTGTATCTATCTATCTATATCTATAGTTCTGTACATCTATATCTAGCTATCTATATATCTATCTCTCTATAACTAATCTCTGTAAATCTATATCTATATCTCTGTATCTCTATATCTTTATCTATATCTGTATATCTATATCTATTTTCTAGATATCTATATCTCTATATCTAGAGATATAGATATCTAGCTAGATATCTATATCTAGCTAGATATCTATATCTAGCTATCTTTATCTCTATATCTGTATATCTATATCTATCTATATCTATATTTTTTAAATCCATATCTGTATATCTATATCTATATCTCTGTATCTCTGTATCTCTGTATCTCTGTATCTATCTATCTATCTATCTATCTATCTATCTATCTGTAACTCTATACCTATATCTGTATATCTATGTTTAGCTATCTATATTTGTAAATCTATATCTCTGTATATCTATATGTATCTATTTATCTATCTATCTATCTATCTATCTATCTATCTATCTATCTATCTATCTATCTCTCTCTCTCTCTCTATATATATATATATATATATATATATATCTATATATATATATCTGTATTTCTGTGTCTAGCTATCTATAGATCTATATATATATATATATATCTGTAAATCTATATCTAGCTATCTATATCTATATGGAGGCCTCATGACCTCATCAGTCCATTTCACATGACTGTATACAGTATACAGTACTGTATACGCAAATATAAAAGGTCTTTCTGATACGATCTGTCAATCACCAGGAGGCTGATTGACACACTGATGATGGTGACAGTGGAGCTGCTCCTGATAGATGTTAATGAGGAGCTCGTTATCACTCACCCCGGAGTACGACAGCGTCAGCTGACCCAGAAACTCAGACACAAGCGCCATGTTGGATTCACCTGCAACACAGAAGGTCTGTCAGATGTTGATCTGGGCTCCAGCAGAAGATCAAGAACTGTGGCTTGTTCCTGAGTGAAGAAGAAACCCAGCTCTCTGCTGTGAAGAACCCAGCTCTCAGCTCTGAAGAACCCGGCTCTCTGCTCTGAAGAACCCAGCTCTCAGCTCTGAAGAACCCAGCTCTCTGCTCTGAAGAACCCGGCTCTCTGCTCTGAAGAACCCGGCTCTCAGCTGTGGAGAGCCAGGCTCTCAGCTCTGAAGAACCCGGCTCTCAGCTCTGAAGAACCCAGCTCTCTGCTCTGAAGAACCCAGCTCTCAGCTCTGAAGAACCCAGCTCTCAGCTCTGAAGAACCCAGCTCTCAGCTCTGAAGAACCCAGCTCTCTGCTCTGAAGAACCCAGCTCTCTGCTCTGAAGAACCCAGCTCTCTGCTCTGAAGAACCCAGCTCTCAGCTCTGAAGAACCCAGCTCTCTGCTCTGAAGAACCCAGCTCTCAGCTCTGAAGAACCCAGCTCTCAGCTCTGAAGAACCCAGCTCTCAGCTCTGAAGAACCCAGCTCTCAGCTCTGAAGAACCCAGCTCTCTGTTCTGAAAAACCCAGCTCTCAGCTCTGAAGAACCCAGCTCACAGCTCTGAAGAACCCAGCTCTCTGTTCTGAAAAACCCAGCTCTCAGCTCTGAAGAACCCAGCTCTCTGCTGTAAAGAACCCAGCTCTCTGCTCTGAAGAACTCAGCTCTCTGCTCTGAAGAACCCAGCTCTCTGCTCTGAAGAACCCAGCTCTCAGCTCTGAAGAACCCTGCTCTCAGCTCTGAAGAACCCAGCTCCCTGCTCTGAAGAACCCGGCTCTCAGCTCTGAAGAACCCAGCTCTCTGCTCAGAAGAACCCAGCTATCAGCTCTGAAGAACCCAGCTCTCTGCTGTGAAGAACCCGGCTCTCAGCTCTGAAGAACCCGGCTCTCAGCTCTGAAGAACCCGGCTCTCAGCTCTGGAGAACGAGGGTCTCAGCTCTGGAGAACCAGGGTCTCAGCTCTGAAGAACCCAGCTCTCAGCTCTGAAGAACCCAGTTCTCTGCTGTGAAGAACCCAGCTCTCAGCTCTGAAGAACCCAGCTCTCTGCTCTGAAGAACCCAGCTCTCAGCTCTGAAGAACCCAGCTCTCTGCTCTGAAGAACCCAGCTCTCTGCTCTGAAGAACCCGGCTCTCAGCTCTGAAGAACCCAGCTCTCTGCTCTGAAGAACCCGGCTCTCAGCTCTGAAGAACCCGGCTCTCAGCTCTGGAGAACCAGGGTCTCAGCTCTGGAGAACCAGGGTCTCAGCTCTGAAGAACCCAGCTCTCAGCTCTGAAGAACCCAGTTCTCTGCTGTGAAGAACCCAGCTCTCAGCTCTGAAGAACCCAGCTCTCTGCTCTGAAGAACCCAGCTCTCAGCTCTGAAGAACCCAGCTCTCTGCTCTGAAGAACCCAGCTCTCAGCTCTGAAGAACCCAGCTCTCTGCTCTGAAGAACCCGGCTCTCAACTCTGAAGAACCCAGATCTCAGCTCTGAAGAACCCAGCTCTCAGCTCTGAAGAACCCAGTTCTCTGTTCTGAAGAACCCAGCTCTCAGCTCTGAAGAACCCAGATCTGTGCTGTGAAGAACCCAGATCTCTGCTGTGAAGAACCAGGCTCTCAGCTCTGAAGAACCCAGCTCTCTACTGTGAAGAACTCAGCTCTCTGCTGTGAAGAACCCAGCTCTCTGCTGTGAAGAACCCAGATCTCAGCTCTGAAGAACCCAGCTCTCTGCTGTGAAGAACCAGGCTCTCAGCTCTGAAGAACCCATCTCTCAGCTCTGAAGAACCAAGTACTCTGCTGTGAAGAACCCATCTCTCAGCTCTGAAGAACCAAGCACTCTGCTGTGAAGAACCAGGCTCTCAGCTCTGAAGAACCCATCTCTCAGCTCTGAAGAACCAAGCTCTCTGCTGTGAAGAACCAGGCTCTCAGCCCTGAAGAACCAGGCTCTCAGCTCTGAAGAACCCAGATATCTGCTGTGAAGAACCCAGCTCTCTGCTGTGAAGAACCAGGCTCTCAGCTCTGAAGAACCCATCTCTCAGCTCTGAAGAACCAAGCACTCTGCAATGAAGAACCAGGCTCTCAGCTCTGAAGACCCAGGCTCTCAGCTCTGAAGAACCCAGATCTCTGCTGTGAAGAACCCAGCTCTCAGCTCTGAAGAATCCAGCTCTCAGCTCTGAAGAACCCAGATCTCTGCTGTGAAGAACCCAGCTCTCAGCTCTGAAGAACCCAGATCTCTGCTGTGAAGAACCCAGCTCTCTGCTGTGAAGAACCAGGCTCTCAGCTCTGAAGAACCCAGCTCTCAGCTCTGAAGAACCCAGCTCTCAGCTCTGAAGAACCCAGATCTCTGCTGTGAAGAACCCGGCTCTCTTCAGGGCTCTAGAAGTTCCAGGATCAGGTGTTCACGATGACGGTAACTCATGTTTACAGTCAGTTTTCCCAGACGATGACCTGAGAAGATGACGTGACGTTGATGAGACCGTCGTTGCTAGTTAGTGTTGGTTGGTTTAGCTACTTCAGCGTACTTCACTAACTAGTGCTGGTTACTGTTATAAACCACTTCCAGCTCTTATTTTACATGTGAAGCCTCAGCAGACGGTTCCAGGACAGGAGATCCAGTGGAAACTCTGGTTTCCTCCTCAGATCCTCCAGACACACCAGAACAATGGACTGAAGGAGTCCAGGGACCGGGGATGCTGGGACTCCGGAGGAGCGCTTGATTTATTGAGCGGCCCGTGCCAGAGGGCGTGTGTGCGCTCAGATAAGAACGTGGATCAGGAATGTGGTGAAACTGTTGCTGCAGAGCTTCTTCACCTTTGACCATCTGACAGCACTGAGCAGGAAGAGGGAGGGGTCTTTGTTGCTGAGCAACGGCTGGCACAAACAGACTGTCCTCAGACTGACAGGCGTTTCTACAGTATGATCGTCTACAGCAATGCCAGAAATGGTGACAGGGCCGAATCTGGCCTTTTAGGGGCCCCGGGCCAGGAGATTCTGTTCAGGGGCCCTGGTGTCTAAAAGACGGTCCAAGCCATCGCATTGATCCGGTCCAGAACAGGCTGGACTAGCGAATGTAGAGCTGAGACTTAAATACGCCCATTAATCTGAGCCGTCAGGACCACAGACAGACTTCCAGCCCGGGACTTCATGAACATGCAGCTTCACGACCGAACGCCCTGGTCATCAATAAAAATACTCATCAACCCGCTCAGGAGCATCATGAACGCAAACGTTTTTAACAGGAACATCTGAAATCGTCACTTCATATAGACTCACAGGTGTAATACAGTAAAGGCAGATCCACAGACCGAAGTACACTGAAGTACGCTGAAGTATGCCGAAGTACGCTGAAGTACAGGAAGTACGCTAAAGTACACCAAAGTACACCGAAGTATGCTAAAGTATACTGAAGTACGCTGGCATTTAGGACTCAGCTGCTGAGGTAGCTTCTCAGTTAGCTTCTGAGTAAGCTGCTGAGTTAGCTTCGCAGTTAGTGGCTGAGTTAGCTGCTGAGTTAGCTTCTGAGTGAGCTTCTGAGTAAGCTACTGAGTTAGCTTCTGAGGAAGCTGCTGAGCTAGCTTCTGAGTTAGCTTCTGAGTGAGCTGATGAGTTAGCAGCTGAGTTAGCTTCTGAGTGAGCTGCTGAGTTAGCTTCTCAGTTAGCTCATGACTTAGTGGCTGAATTAGTGGCTGAGTAACCTTCTCAGTTAGCTGCTGAGTTAGCTTCTGAGTGAGCTGTTGAGTGAGCTGCTTGGTTAGCTTCTCAGTTAGTAGCTGAGTTAGCTGCTGAGTTAGCTTCTGTGTGAGCTGATGAGTTAGCAGCTTAGTTAGTTTCTGAGTTAGCTGCTGAGTGAGCTCCTGAGTTAGCTTTTCAGTTAGTAGCTGAGTTAGCTACTGAGTGAGCTGATGAGTTAGCTTCTGAGTTAGTTGCTGAGTGAGCTGCTGATCGAGCTGCTGAGTTAGCTTCTCAGTTAGCTGCTTAGTTAGTGGCTGAGTAAGCTTCTCAGTTAGCTGCTGAGTTAATGGCTGAGTAAGCTTCTCAGTTAGCTTCTGGGTTAGCTGCTGAGTTAGCTGCTGAGTGAGCTGCTGAGTGAGCTGCTGAGCAAGCTGCTGAGCAAGCTGCTGAGTTAGCTTCTCAGTCAGCTGCTGAGTTAGCTTCTGAGTGAGGTGATGAGTTAGCTGCTTAGTTAGCTTCTGAGTGAGCTGCTGAGTGAGCTGCTGAGTTAGCTTCTCAATTAGCTGCTGAGTTAGCTGCTTAGTTAGTGGCTGAGTAAGCTTCTCAGTTAGCTGCTGAGTTAGTGGCTGAGTAAGCTTCTCAGTTAGCTTCTGGGTTAGCTGCTTAGTTAGCTTCTGAGTGAGCTGCTGAGTGAGCTGCTGAGTGAGCTGCTGAGCAAGCTGCTGAGTTAGCTTCTCAGTCAGCTGCTGAGTTAGCTTCTGAGTGAGCTGATGAGTTAGCTGCTTAGTTAGCTTCTGAGTGAGCTGCTTAGTGAGCTGCTGAGTGAGCTGCTGAGTTAACCTCTCAGTCAGCTGCTGAGTTAGCTTCTGAGTGAGCTGATGAGTTAGCTGCTTAGTTAGCTTCTGAGTGAGCTGCTGAGTGAGCTGCTGAGTTAGCTTCTTAATTAGCTGCTGGGTTAGCTGCTGAGTGAGCTGCTGAGTTAGCTGCTGAGCTAACGGCTGGGTTAGCTTCTGAAATAGCTGCTGAGTTAGCAGCCGAGTTTAGCTTCTGAGTTAGCTGCTGAGCTAGTGCCACAGCTTCAGTTTGGCCGTTGGTCGGGGAGCAACTGCCAGAGCGAGGAATCTGGAGCGATGAATCCAGAGCCTTGACTCTGGTCACTTTGAGGTTCTTCTGGACAGTTTTTTTGTTTCTGTCTGCTTCTAAAAACCGTGTTGGAAGAGCAGCAGTACGTCTACAGAGTGCTGACTAACATCAGAGAACCAGAGACTACAGGCTGCTTCTCCTGAGAACCAAACTTCCTCCAGGAGCTGGATGACGCGCTCCCATGGACGCTACATGTTAGCGATCTGCAGGGTTCTGTGACATCACAGACCCAAGTCAGAGTAGAATGACCCAGCCTTCTCATCTTTATCTCTACATTCAGCATCTTTTAATGTCATGCTGAAGTTGGCTGAGGCGGAGCTGAATCTCTGGCTCCGCCCCCTGAAGAAACGTCAGCTGCTGTGAACGGAGCTGTTTGACTGGACAATAAATGTCATCGATATTTCTGAAACTGTCAACCTTTGAAACAGATGTGGAATACGGCCACAAGCATATTTAAAGCCCCCTCCAGGGTTTTTCTGTTTCCTCGCACAGGAAACAACCAAAAATGAGAACATAAAGGCCAGATGTGAGAACAATGAGCAGGTTTTATGGCCTCCTGCAGCTTCTATCATGAAGCAAAGCACCTGACTTGAGCTGCCCTGTGAACTCTCACACGTTGGTGTAAACATGCGGACCTTTATTTTGAAGGGCTGTGGGAGAAGTTGTAGTTTTAAGGTCCTAAAAGTAAATGACACTTATGCAATAGTCAGAAACACTCAAATAAATGCGGTGATTGGTAGTTTGGAGGTTATAATTTGGTTCGAGAATGTTATAACTCTCATTTCCCTGCACAGCCATCAGGAATCCTTCAAAATAAAAGCCTCTGATCAGTAGCTTCCTGCAGGCTGAAAACCCCACAAACACTGTGTGTTGTGGTTGTTGCGTTCAGAGCAGTTTCTGAGTCCTTACCTTCAGAGGGGCAGCAGCGGTGAGCAGCAGTGGTGAGGAGCAGCTGGGTTCTGGTCCACACCAGAACAGGGCGTGGTCTTTATAGAGCAGCTCACACACAAACACCCACACACCCACCGGATGACTCAGTGGGCCAGACTTTTACACATCGGCCCCAGCTCTCCAACAGAAATTCCTCAGCCAGGGTCCGATCGTCACACCAAGGTCAGAAGAAATGCAGGCTTCCGATTGGCTGGGGGGGAGGGGCCCATCGGAGTCGGACAGGGAGGTTTCTGCAACAGCCGAAGCAGCTGGTTAATCAGAAATCGACTTTACCTTGCTCCTGCAGACACCAGGCTGAAGTTGAGCTGCTCTGAGTTTTAAGCAGGGCAGTTTCCAGCTTTCTGGGGGCCCGGGGCCAGATCCTGTTTGGGGCCCCGCCTAAACCAGGGAGCTATGCAGCCGCCCAGAAATATTCCAGATAACTCAGGTTCACATCTTCTATTTAAATTCAGGTTGAACTAGTTCACTAAGAAACCAGAAAACTGCAAAAAAAAAAAAAAAAAAAATATGTGAACCTGCCTTTACGGGTCACTTGAGAAAAAAAGGAAACTCGGGGGAAGTCAAATTTGTAAAGTTTGTTTTAATATCTTACAGACTGTATGAAAAGGACTGGACAAACCCTCAGGTGTTCTTCTGACTCCGCTCAGCCTTGTTAATGACAAAAGGGGACAAATTAGTGGACTGAATAAGCCACATGCTAGTTATATTAGATCAGGCTAGCCCATGCTAACCTGTGATTTTAATGTTACCTTACATTCCCATCAAATATGTCCATCCATCTTCATCTCAGATGGCCACAACTGCCAGAGCTCTGACCACGATTCACCTGGTGCTAACTGACTTTAGCTCCCTGCAGCCCGGCAAAGCAGCTTGCTGCAACTAGGGCTGCGGGACGGACACTTGCAGACTGGATCCCAGCTGGTCAGCACGTTGGCTGCCAGATCAATCCTCAACTAAAGGCTGCCAACTGGATAGCAGCCTTCTGCTGGGGAAAATGATGGCTGCTGTTAGCTGCACCAGGTGGATGCTGCTAGCTAGTGGTAGCCAGCTGCTGGCTGACTGCTCTGAGCATGCAACCTAGATTATAATGAAACTGCTGAGTGCTAAGTAGCTGAAGTGGCTGTCACCAAAAAACACATCAAATTCTGCATTCAGTTGTGGATTTTTACAAATTTACTTGATAAGGTTCATAAAATACCGCTCTTCAGTTTTCACAGATGTGAAATCTATCTATGGAGACCAAAACTGTACCAGACTGCTAATATGTTTAATTCAGTTCAAATTCAATTCAAAAATACTTTATTAATCCCCCAAGGGGGAAATTCAAGTTTCAGTACACCAGGAAAAATCTGGTGTACTAGGGGAGCTGCTAGAGTCCAGCGCTCCTTTTCATGCCAGGTCCCGTGGTCCGAGTGCTAACTCCAGTTAACAGCTGTTAAAACAGTTAACAGCCGTTAGAACCAGTATATCTCCATAATGATGACAAGTGAGATATCTCCAGGTCAGAGGAGGAAACACAGATGAACCAGACCGTCTCCCCTGGGAAGACCGAGCTCCATTCAGTCCGGCGAGCAATGGAGCCGACTGTCCCAGAGCCCGGTTCATCACCAGACTGTAGACCAGGCTGTTGTCGTCTCCCCCAGCGGTGCTGGGCCCCACCAGGTCACCAGACGTCCCCTGCCAGGTCAGCTGACCCATCCGGCGTGTAGACTGCTGGACAGGGACAGCATGCCGCCGCTGCTACGTCGGGGGCTCCCGTCCCGGCTCCTTGACGCTGCAGCCCGGATCCAGTGGCGGTGGTTGCCACGGGTAGCAGTTCAGGGCTACTTTGCTTAGCTTTCCCGAACCGGCCTCCAGCAACACCGTCCATGTCCGCGGCGTCCAGTGTCGCAGGGACAAGTCCTGGAGCAGCAGCGAGAAGCGTCCATGCCAGGCGTCATCCCGGCAACAATGTAGTTGGACATTTTAACATCAATGTAGACTAACTCACTGTTAGAGACAGACCCTAGTGGTCAGTAGAGGATCTGCAGTCTCCAGTTTTCGGTAGAGGAACTGCATTCTCGAGTGGTCAGTAGAGGAACTGCAGCCTCTAGTGGTCATTGGAGGAACTGCAGCCTCTAGTGGTCAGTAGAGGAACTGGGGTCTCCAGACATTGGTAGAGGGACTGGTCTCTAGTGGTCGGTAGAGGGACTGTGGTTTCTAGATGTTGGTAGAGGGGCTGTGGTCTCTAGATGTTGGTAGAGGGACTGGTCACTAGACGTCAGTGGAGGGACTCTGGTCTGTAGACGTCGGTAGAGAGACTCTGGTCTCTAATGGTCGATAGAGGGACTCTGGTCTCTAGTGGTCCGTAGAGGGACTGTGGTTTCTAGATGTTGGTAGAGGGACTGTGGTCTCTAGATGTCAGTAGAGGGACTCTGGTCTCTAGACGTCAATAGAGGGACTCTGGTCTCTAGAACTCAGGAGAGGGACTCTGGTCTCTAGACGTCAGTAGAGGGAATCTGGTATCTAGCAACAGTAGAGGGACTCTGGTCTGTAGACGTTGGTAGAGGTACTCTGGTCTGTAGACGTCAACAGAGGGACTCTGGTCTGTAGACGGTAGAGGTACTCTGGTCTCTAGACGTCAATAGAGGGACTCTGGTCTGTAGACGTCAATAGAGGGACTCTGGTCTCTAGACCTCAGCAGAGGGACTCTGTTCTCTAGACGTCAGTAGAGGGACTCTGGTCTGTAGACGTTGGTAGAGGGACTCTGGTCTCTAGACCTCAATAGAGGTACTCTGGTCTGTAGACGTCAATAGAGGGACTCTGGTCTCTAGACCTCACCAGAGGGACTCTGTTCTCTAGACGTCAGTAGAGGGACTCTGGTCTGTAGACGTTGGTAGAGGTACTCTGGTCTCTAGACGTCAATAGAGGTACTCTGGTCTGTAGACGTCAATAGAGGGACTCTGGTCTCTAGACCTCAGCAGAGGGACTCTGTTCTCTAGACGTCAGTAGAGGGACTCTGGTCTGTAGACGTTGGTAGAGGTACTCTGGTCTCTAGATGTCAGTAGAGGGACTCTGGTCTGTAGACGTTGGTAGAGGTACTCTGGTCTCTAGATGTCAGTAGAGGGACTCTGGTCTCTAGACCTCAGCAGAGGGACTCTGTTCTCTAGACGTCAGTAGAGGGACTCTGGTCTGTAGACGTTGGTAGAGGTACTCTGGTCTCTAGATGTCAGTAGAGGGACTCTGGTCTGTAGACGTTGGTAGAGGTACTCTGGTCTGTAGACGTCAATAGAGGGACTCTGGTCTGTAGACGTCAATAGAGGGACTCTGGTCTGTAGACGTTGGTAGAGGTACTCTGGTCTCTAGATGTCAGTAGAGGGACTCTGGTCTGTAGACGTTGGTAGAGGTACTCTGGTCTGTAGACGTCAATAGAGGGACTCTGGTCTGTAGACGTCAATAGAGGGACTCTGGTCTCTAGACCCCAGCAGAGGGACTCTGTTCTCTAGACGTCAATAGAGGGACTCTGGTCTGTAGACGTCGGTAGAGGGACTCTGGTCTCTAGACATCAGTAGAGGGACTCTGGTCTGTAGACGTTGGTAGAGGTACTCTGGTCTCTAGATGTCAGTAGAGAGACTCTGGTCTGTAGATGTTGGTAGAGGTACTCTGGTCTCTAGATGTCAGTAGAGGGACTCTGGTCTGTAGACGTTGGTAGAGGTACTCTGGTCTGTAGACGTCAATAGAGGGACTCTGGTCTCTAGACCTCAGCAGAGGGACTCTGTTCTCTAGACGTCAGTAGAGGGACACTGGTCTGTAGACGTTGGTAGAGGTACTCTGGTCTCTAGATGTCAGTAGAGGGACTCTGGTCTATAGTGGTCAGTAGAGGGACTCTGGTTTCTAGATGTCGGTAGAGGGACTCTGGTCTCTAGACATCGGTAGAGGGACTCTGGGCTCTAGTGGTCAGTAGAGGGACTCTGGTCTCTAGACGTCGGTAGAGGGACTCTGGTCTCTAGTGGTCAGTAGAGGGACTCTGGTCTCTAGACGTCGGTAGAGGGACTCTGGTCTCTAGTGGTCAGTAGAGGGACTCTGGTCTGTAGACATCGGTAGAGGGACTCTGGTCTGTAGACGTCGGTAGAGGGACTCTGGTCTCTAGTGGTCAGTAGAGGGACTCTGGTCTGTAGACGTCGGTAGAGGGACTCTGGTCTGTAGAGGGCCTGCTATGACGGTGGGTGAGAATCTCTGCTTCACCAGCTCAGATAATGTTTAACCTGACACCGACTGATAATGAAGGTGTGTTGGGGCGGAGCCCCGGTTTTATGACCATCAGTGGGGTTAGGTGAATGAGTTTTATGGCCTCTGGTTGAGGTGGGGCTGTAGGTAAAGTCCAGAACATCAGTGGGTTTCAGTGACCGGGGTAATTCATGAGTCAGCTGCTGTTTCTGGGATCATCCATCCATTCATGGTGGTGAGTCAGAGCTGGATCTAATCTACATCAGCAGTAAACCCACCTGCTTCCAGCAGGGCCACCAGACATCAGGCTAGGTTCCAGATCAGGATCTAGGACATGTCTCTGTGTAGACCTGTGGAGAGACTGGCTGTCAGTCAACTGAGGACTCATTCCGTTTGTTTGGAGCTTTGTCCAGTGGATCAGAGCAGGACCACAGACCTGGGGGTTCAGGTGATCAAGCCCCAGTCTTCAGACCTTCTCCTGAAGGAGCAGGGCTGAGGTGGACCAGCTTCTAACTGTGTCACCTGTTACCACCTAACCCCTAACCCCCTACACTAACCCTAACCCTAACCCCCTACACTAACCCTATGTGGATTTTACATCATTGGTTTAGTCATAAAGAGACATTTAAAGTCCTGATTTTATGTCACTATTCTGACTGAATCCAATTATGATTTCAGATAGTAAAATGACAGACTTCATAGAAGTGGACCTTCACGTCCCTCAGCCACAGGAAGATTTATGGTATCAATCTCATAAAAAGGACCTCCAGGCTCCTGTCAGGGTCGTTCTCCTGCAGCTCCTCAGACTGCCTGATACTACAGCTCCAAACTACACTGACTACAGGTCCTGACTGGTTTTGGGTGGGTGGAGGTGGTTCAGTTCCAGGTCATCCATCCAGCCATCAACTTTTCCTTGTCAAGATTCAGGGGACAAGGACGACAGCACAAGCAGAGAGGCAAGTCCTCTCTGGTCCCGTGTCTCCACAGGTCTGCTGGTTTGTTCAGATGCAGGCTGGTGGACCTCAGTCCTGCTGGTCTTGGGGTGAAGGATCAGGGCTTGGTGGCCCGTCTTCTGTGGGGAAGACTGGCAGGACTTTGAACTCCAGACTATTTCATAATGGTTTTATAACTCTCTCCAGATTAATGTGTCCCAGTGGTTGCTCTTCCAAGACCATTGTTGATCTCTTTCCCTCTTGGCATTGTGCTAACAAAGAGCAGCATACTGCAACGATGGTCATCTCTTCCAGAGGAGTTCATAGCTGCTGACCTGAGTGAACTTCAGGAACCTGTGGATGATGTCACAGACAGGTGAGGAGGAACCAAGGAACAACCTCATGGCTCCTGATCTTCTGCTTGGCTTCATTTTGGTTAAATAAATGAAGATGCAGGGAAGAGAAGGTGGTGCTCTGGATGCTGTGAGCATCTTCATCATCCAGGATGTTTACTGCCAGCTGTAATCCAGAGGAATGTGAGCTGGAGGCTCAAACTGCCCAGCTGAGATCTGAGGGCATTCCTGCAGCTGCTGGCTCCATGTTTTCATGGCACTGCATTGAGAAACCACCTAAGTGGAGAGGTGGTTCACAGGTAATCCACAAGAGGGCAGTAGAGAGAAGTCGAGGGCAGCAGAGAGAAGTAGAGAGAAGTCGAGGGCAGCAGAGGGAAGTAGAGAGAAGTCGAAGGCAGCAGAGAGAAGTAGAGAGAAGTTGAGGGCAGCAGAGGGCAGTAGAGAGAAGTAGAGAGAAGTCGAGGGCAGCAGAGGGCAGTAGAGAGAAGTCGAGGGCAG
This sequence comes from Hirundichthys speculiger, assembly GCA_018398805.1. Taxonomy (NCBI): domain Eukaryota; kingdom Metazoa; phylum Chordata; class Actinopteri; order Beloniformes; family Exocoetidae; genus Hirundichthys; species Hirundichthys speculiger. Next base: position 18,461 of record JAGFBZ010001825.1, read on the forward strand.
CAGAGGGCAGTAGAGAGAAGTAGAGAGAAGTCGAGGGCAGCAGAGGGCAGTAGAGAGAAGTCGAGGGCAGCAGAGGGAAGTAGAGAGAAGTTGAGGGCAGCAGAGAGAAGTAGAGAGAAGTCGAAGGCAGCAGAGGGCAGTAGAGAGAAGTCGAGAGAAGTCAAGGGCAGCAGAGGGCAGTAGAGAGAAGTCGAGGGCAGCAGAGGAAGTAGAGAGAAGTCGCGGGTAGCAGAGGAAGTAGAGAGAAGTCGAGGGCAGCAGAGAGAAGTAGAGAGAAGTCGAGGGCAGCAGAGGGAAGTAGAGAGAAGTCGAGGGCAGCAGAGAGAAGTAGAGAGAAGTCGAGGGCAGCAGAGAGAAGTAGTTGGTAGAGGAACTGCAGCCTCTGGTGGTCAGTAGGGGAACTGCAGCCTATAGTGGTCGGTAGAGGAACTGCAGCCTCTGGTGGTCAATAGAGGAACTGCAGCCTCTAGTGGTCGGTAGAGGAATTGCAGCCTCTAGTGGTCAGTAGAGGAACTCTAGCCTCTAGTGGTCAGCAGAGGAACTGCAGCCTCTGGTGGTCGGTAGAGGAACTGCAGCCTCTGGTGGTCATTAGAGGAATTGCAGCCTCTAGTGGTCGTAGAGGAACTGCAGCCTCTAGTGGTCGGTAGAGGAACTGCAGCCTCTAGTGGTCGGTAGAGGAACTGCAGCCTCTAGTGGTCAGTAGAGGAACTACAGCCTATAGTGGTCGGTAGAGGAACTGCAGCCTCTGGTGGTCAGAAGAGGAACTGCAGCCTCTAGTGGTCAGTAGAGTAACTGCAGCCTCTGGTGGTCAGTAGAGGAACTGCAGCCTCTGGTGGTCAGTAGAGGAACTGCAGCCTCTGGTGGTCGGTAGAGGAACTGCAGCCTCGAGTGGTCGGTAGAGGAACTGCAGCCTCTAGTGGTCAGTAGATGAACTGCAGTCTCCAGTAGTCAGTAGAGGAACCGCAGTCTCTAGTTATCAGTAGAGGAACTGCAGTCTCTAGTGGTCGGTAGATGAACTGCAGTCTCTAGTAGTCGGTAGAGGAACTGCAGCCTCTAGTGGTCGGTAGAGGAACTGCAGCCTCTAGTGGTCAGTAGATGAACTGCAGTCTCTAGTTATCATTAGAGAGAAGTAGAGAGAAGTCGAGGGCTGCAGAGGGAAGTAGAGAGAAGTCGAGGGCAGCAGAGAGAAGTAGAGAGAAGTAGAGGGCAGTTCATCAGTAGAATAATTGCAGTCTCTACTGGTCAGTAGAGGAACTGCAGCCTCTAGTGGTCAATTGAGGAATTTCAGCCTCTAGTGGTCGGTAGAGGAACTGCAGCCTCTAGTGGTCAGTAGATGAACTGCAGTCTCCAGTAGTCAGTAGAGGAACCGCAGTCTCAAGTTATCATTAGAGGAACTGCAGTCTCTAGTGGTCAGTGGAGGAACTGCAGTCTCTAGTTATCAGTAGAGGAACTGCAGTCTCTAGTGGTCGGTAGAGGAAATGCAGCCTCTAGTGGTCAATTTAGGAATTGCAGCCTCTAGTGGTCGGTAGAGGAACTGCAGCCTCTGGTGGTCAGTAGGGGAACTGCAGTCTCTAGTTATCAGTAGAGGAATCGAGCCTCTAGTGGTCAGTAGAGGAACTGCAACCTCTAGTGGTTGGTAGATGAACTGCAGCCTCTAGTGGTCAGTAGAGGAACTGCAGCCTCTAGTGGTCGGTAGAGGAACTGCAGCCTCTAGTGGTCAGTAGAGGAACTGCAGCCTCTAGTGGTCAGTAGAGGAACTGCAGCCTCTGGTGGTCAGTAGAGGAACTGCAGCCTCTACTGGTCGGTGGAGGAACTGAAGCCTCTAGTGGTCAGTAGAGGAACTGCAGCCTCTGGTGGTCAGTAGAGGAACTGCAGCCTCTAGTGGTCGGTGGAGGAACTGAAGCCTCTAGTGGTCAGTAGAGGAAATGCAGCCTCTAGTGGTCAGTAGGGGAACTGCAGCCTCTAGTGGTCGGTAGAGGAACTGCAGCCTCTAGTGGTCAGTAGAGGAACTGCAGCCTCTAGTGGTCAGTAGAGGAACTGCAGCCTCTGGTGGTCAGTAGAGGAACTGCAGCCTCTAGTGGTTGGTAGATGAACTGCAGCCTCTAGTGGTCAGTAGAGGAACTGCAGCCTCTAGTGGTCGGTAGAGGAACTGCAGCCTCTAGTGGTCAGTAGAGGAACTGCAGCCTCTGGTGGTCAGTAGGGGAACTGCAGCCTATAGTGGTCGGTAGAGGAACTGCAGCCTCTGGTGGTCATTAGAGGAATTGCAGCCTCTAGTGGTCGTAGAGGAACTGCAGCCTCTAGTGGTCGGTAGAGGAACTGCAGCCTCTAGTGGTCAGTAGAGGAACTGCAGCCTCTAGTGGTCGGTAGAGGAACTGCAGCCTCTGGTGGTCAGTAGAGGAACTGCAGCCTCTAGTGGTCGGTAGAGGAACTGCAGCCTCTGGTGGTCAGAAGAGGAACTGCAGCCTCTAGTGGTCAGTAGAGTAACTGCAGCCTCTGGTGGTCAGTAGAGGAACTGCAGCCTCTGGTGGTCAGTAGAGGAACTGCAGCCTCTAGTGGTCGGTAGAGGAACTGCAGCCTCTAGTGGTCAGTAGATGAACTGCAGTCTCTAGTTATCATTAGAGAGAAGTAGAGGGAAGTAGAGGGCAGTTCATCAGTAGAATAATTGCAGTCTCTACTGGTCAGTAGAGGAACTGCAGCCTCTAGTGGTCAATTGAGGAATTTCAGCCTCTAGTGGTCGGTAGAGGAACTACAGCCTCTAGTAGTCGGTAGAGGAACTGCAGCCTCTAGTGGTCAATTGAGGAATTGCAGCCTCTAGTGGTCGGTAGAGGAACTACAGCCTCTAGTAGTCGGTAGAGGAACTGCAGCCTCTAGTGGTCAGTAGATGAACTGCAGTCTCCAGTAGTCAGTAGAGGAACCGCAGTCTCTAGTGGTCAGTGGAGGAACCGCAAACTCTAGTTATCAGTAGAGGAACTGCAGTCTCTAATGGTCGGTAGATGAACTGCAGTCTCTGGTAGTCGGTAGAGGAACTGCAGCCTCTAGTGGTCAGTAGAGGAACTGCAGCCTCTAGTGGTCGGTAGAGGAACTGCAGTCTCTAGTGGTCAGTAGAGGAACTGCAGTCTCTAGTGGTCGGTAGAGGAACTGCAGTTTCTAGTGGTCGGTAGAGGAACTGCAGTTTCTAGTGGTCAGTAGAGGAACTGCAGTCTCTAGTGGTCGGTAGAGGAACTGCAGTTTCTAGTGGTCAGTAGGGGAACTGCAGTCTCTAGTAGTCGGTAGGGGAACTGCAGCCTCTAGTGGTCGGTAGGGGAACTGCAGCCTCTAGTGGTCAGTAGAGGAACTGCAGCCTCTACCACTAGATATTTCTGTTTCATCTTTAATAACTCTGGACCTCCTCTTTGCTACAGTCACAGAGACGTCGGTCTCCTCATCCTCTCCCTCCACTTGGCCACTGACGCAGTCGTTTTGTGAGGAAGTACCATGTGGTGACAGATGGTGGTGACCCGTGTTTGATTGAACCTTCACCGTTTTCCTTCTGTGGCAGGAAGAATAAGAGGATTTCTCTTCTGTTCTCTCTTCACTCTCAGTGTCTCTGTATCATCGTGGCTCTCTCTCTGCCAGAAGCTGGGTTTGGACCGTGTTGACTTTCCTGAAGCTCTCTGTAATCTGATCCAGTTCTCTGCCCTTCAGTTCCTCCATAATCCTGTTAGCGCCATAATCCTCCCGCAGCGCTCAGATCCCTGCAGGTCTTCCTCATCGCAGCTCCGTGGGATGCTGCTGGACCCCGACTGAACAACTCAGGTAGGACAGGAGACCCCCCAACCCTTAGACCCAGACCCCGATACCCCTGCTAGAACTAGTCCACCAGTGAGAAGTCCAGGTGCTTTGGTTGGTCTCCAGTTTATGTCTGACGGTGACCGGTTCAGGTTGTTGGTCGTCTAACGAGGCTGTATGAGTACCTGCTGACCCTGGAGTTTGAACCAGCGACATGGGCCAGTGTGACACTGAGATGGGTGGGTTTCCAGAACTGAACAGGTGCTTTCTTCCACTGGGAGAGTCTTTCTTCTTCATCTGATCTGAATGTGACAAATATGAGCCAAATGTGTCAAACATCCCCAGGACCGGTCGGAGCTTTCTGAAGGTCCTGGTTCAGTCTCCGTTTAGGGGCCACTCTTCAGTAACAGGGGGTTCAGACAGTCCATGAGTGTGTTCCCTTTTGAGGAGATCTGAAGATAAGATTGTTCTACCTAAGTGGACCTCTCACAATGTACAACTTTGTACATTTTTAGTTTCTGAGAGGGAATTCAGACATTGTGACTTTCTGAAAATGCAGAAATCAGATATGGTCTACAGATCTGAATCAGTGATCCAGTGAAGGGGCGGAGCCACGAGGCCAACCTGTCCACCTCTGTAGACACCTGTGATGGTGAACAGCATCTTCATCAGCTTCTGTCGACTAACTTGCATGTCAGACACCAAAACGAGCAGCTGGTTTTTCTCAGATGTCTCGCTGACGTGGTGTTGCGATGCGATTTATCGACAAAAAAACACGTATTAACAAAGTGGCGAAATCTTCTGTGATGTTCTTCCAAACGATATAAACCTGCTGATAGAACCAGAGAGCAGGGTCGGGCAGAAATCCTGCTCACCATCTAGGCCCGGACTTCAAACTAACAAGCCAACGGCTGCTGGACCAGGACTTCATCTAATTCCAGATGTTGAGGAGACATCAAACTGTCAGGACTTCATTTAATTCCAGATGTTGAGGAGACATCAAACTCTCAGGACTTCATCTAATTCCAGATGTTGAGAAGACATCAAATTGTCAGGACCTCATCTAGTTCCAGATGTTGAGAAGACATCAAACTGTCTGGACGTCATCTAATTCCAGATGTTGAGGAGACATCAAACTCTCAGGACTTCATCTAATTCCAGATGTTGAGGAGACATCAAACTGTCTGGACGTCATCTAATTCCAGATGTTGAGGAGACATCAAACTGTCAGGACTTCATCTAATTCCAGATGTTGAGAAGACATCAAACTGTCAGGACTTCATCTAATTCCAGATGTTGAGGAGACATCAAACTGTCAGGACTTCATCTAATTCCTGATGTTGAGGAGACATCAAACTGTCAGGACTTCATCTAATTCCAGATGTTGAGGAGACATCAAACTGTCAGGACTTCATCTAATTCCAGATGTTGAGGAGACATCAAACTGTCAGGACTTCATCTAATTCCAGATGTTGAGGAGACATCAAACTGTCAGGACGTCATCTAATTCCAGATGTTGAGAAGACATCAAACTGTCAGGACTTCATCTAATTCCAGATGTTGAGGAGACATCAAACTGTCAGGACTTCATCTAATTCCAGATGTTGAGAAGACATCAAACTGTCATGACTTCATCTAATTCCAAATATTGAGAAGACATCAAACTGTCAGGACTTCATCTAATTCCAGATGTTGAGAAGACATCAAACTGTCAGGACTTCATCTAATTCCAGATGTTGAGGAGACATCAAACTGTCAGGACTTCATCTAATTCCAGATGTTGAGGAGACATCAAACTGTCTGGACGTCATCTAATTCCAGATGTTGAGGAGACATCAAACTGTCAGGACTTCATCTAATTCCAGATGTTGAGGAGACATCAAACTGTCAGGACTTCACCTAATTCCAGATGTTGAGAAGACATCAAGCTGTCAGGACTTCATCTAATTCCAGATGTTGAGAAGACATCAAACTGTCAGGACTTCATCTAATTCCAGATGTTGAGGAGACATCAAACTGTCAGGACTTCATCTAATTCCAGATGTTGAGAAGACATCAAACTGTCAGGACTTCATCTAATTCCAGATGTTGAGGAGACATCAAACTGTCAGGACTTCATCTAATTCCAGATGTTGAGGAGACATCAAACTGTCAGGACTTCACCTAATTCCAGATGTTGAGGAGACATCAAACTGTCAGGACTTCATCTAATTCCAGATGCTGAGGAGACAACAAACTGTCTGGATGTCATCTAATTCCAGATGTTGAGGAGACATCAAACTGTCAGGACTTCATCTAATTCCAGATGTTGAGGAGACAACAAACTGTCTGGATGTCATCTAATTCCAGATGTTGAGGAGACATCAAACTGTCAGGACTTCACCTAATTCCAGATGTTGAGGAGACATCAAACTGTCAGGACTTCATCTAATTCCAGATGTTGAGAAGACATCAAACTGTCAGGACTTCATCTAACTCCAGATGTTGAGGAGACATCAAACTGTCAGGACTTCATCTAATTCCAGATGTTGAGGAGACATCAAACTGTCAGGCTTCATCTAATTCCTGATGTTGAGAGACATCAAACTGTCAACTTCTCTAATTCCGATGTTGAGGAGACATCAAACTGTCAGGACTTCATCTAATTCCAGATGTTGAGGAGACATCAAACTGTCAGGACTTCATCTAATTCCAGATGTTGAGGAGACATCAAACTGTCAGGACTTCATCTAATTCCAGATGTTGAGGAAACATCAAACTGTCAGGACTTCATCTAATTCCAGATGTTGAGGAGACATCAAACTGTCAGGACTTCATCTAATTCCAGATGTTGAGGAGACATCAAATTGTCTGACAGAAGAGACTCAGACTGACACATGACAGAAACACTTCCCACCATCAGCGTTTAAAAGAGGGGTTAACATCTAACCTGGGTTAACCTCTGACCCGGGTAACCTTTAACCTGGGTTAACCTTTAACCTGGGTTAGCCTCTAACCCGGGTTAACCTTTAAACTGGGTTAACCTCTAAACAGGGATAACTTCTAATCCGGGTTAACGTCTCACCCGGGTTTGCCTCTGACCCGGGTTAACCCCTAACCTGAGTTAACCCCTAACCTGAGATAACCTCTAACCTGAGATAACCTCTAACCGTTAACCTCTAACCTGGGACAACCCCTAACCTTGGTTGACCTTTAACCCGGGTTAACCTCTATCATGGTTTTTCTATCTCTGAAGAACTTTTCAATCTCTGAAGAACTTTTCTATCTCTGAAGAACTTTTCTAGCTCTGAAGAACTTTTCTATCTCTGAAGAACTTTTCTAACTCTGAAGTTCTTTTCTAGCTCTGAAGAACTTTTCTATCTCTGAAGAACTTTTCTATCTCTGAAGTTCTTTTCTAGCTCTGAAGAACTTTTCTATCTCTGAAGAACTTTTCTAGCTCTGAAGTTCTTTTCTATTGAAGACTTTTCTATCTCTGAAGAACTTTTCTATCTCTGAATAACTTTTCTAGCTCTGAAGAACTTTTCTATCTCTGAAGAACTTTTCTAACTCTGAAGTTCTTTTCTAGCTCTGAAGAACTTTTCTATCTCTGAAGAACTTTTCTAGCTCTGAAGTTCTTTTCTATCTCTGAAGTTCTTTTCTATCTCTGAAGAACTTTTCTAACTCTGAAGTTCTTTTCTAGCTCTGAAGAACTTTTCTATCTCTGAAGAACTTTTCTAGCTCTAAAGTTCTTTTCTATCTCTGAAGAACTTTTCTGTCTCTGAAGAACTTTTCTATCTCTGAAGAACTTTTCTATCTCTGAAGTTCTTTTCTAGCTCTGAAGAACTCTGGTGTTTCTCAGTGTCATAAGGCCTTCAAACCTTAAATGTATTTATGGAGGTAGGTAGGTGTCATTCACGGCACCCTGTAAGACCCACTAATGCAGAATTACAACAATTTTTGTTATCCCCCAAAAACCTTTTTTTTTTCATTTTTATTTTTTGGTTCAACCACATTAACATACTCATTTGGTCCTATTGTTCAGTCTCAGGATGCTATTGGGTCATACATTTGTATATAAGGCTTGTCCTCAGGTCAAGAAGTCACACACCCTCCAGATTTTTGAGAGAGCATCATCCCCTCGATTTACTGGATTGGATTTATCTGATTGAAGTAAGTAAAGTGCTTTAAATATTTTTTATGTGTTTATTACAGTGTCTAGAATATGTCAGTATGTAGTCATTGTGGAAAATGTGCCTTACATTTTATTTAGAGCTTGTTTTGTAATTGTTGCAATATTACAACGTTGGGTCAAAACAACCCTGTTTTGAGAGGGATGTCTTGAGAGGAACCATTTAAATTTTCACAATATAACTTTAAACTACACATGATTTACAGCCCAGCCTTATATTTGATTACATATTATTATATTAGAAACTAGTGTAAAAAAGATATATTGCCATATCTAATCATTTTCATTTACTTATAATGATTTCTAACCACCTTGAACACTCAGTATTTTCTCCTTATCACAGAAAGCAGGACTTTCTAACAAATAATTTCTGTTTGTGCATGTCTGCCCTTTGTCTTGGCTTTTGATAAGAAAATGTTCCTATCAATTCTTAGTTAAATCAGTTGTGGAGGATGCTTGAGGGAGGGCATTTTTTCCATTGTTCTGGAGCAGGTGTTGATGTTCAGGAATGTCAGGTGTTGTCATAAGTTGGAGGCTACCTGCATATCTATTAGTATGATAATCAGAGTTTACAGTTGGTCAGCTATACACTATTGTGTGGCCAGTTAAATGTGTGAATAGATTACTTCAGTGCAATGTGTAATTACAGCGAAATACAAGTTCACCCTGAAAACCCGGCGCTGGTACATGTACATCTTCTGGCACACCATCACCCTTGCTGTGGTCAACGCCTGGCTCCTCTACAAGCGACATTGCCAAGCTCTCAAGATGCCAAAGAAGGAGATCCTGAACATGAGAAAGTTCCAGGCCCAACTAGCATCCTCTCTCATTCTGGTAAGAATCTATTTCTGCTATTTGCCATGTTTGTGATATCTTTGACTTGTATCATCATGCATTTTTGGCATATATATGAATGGATTATTAATATTAATATTGATTCTTCTCTTTCCAGGTGGGCACAACACTTTGGACATTTCTCAATAAAAGTGAAGAGAGGACACTGCAGACATTGCAGTAAAGGGTATACCAATACCCAATGCAGCAAATGTGATGTCCGGCTCTGTTTTTCAGAGGACAAGAACTGTTTCTGGGACTATCATTGTAAATAAATGTCAAAGTTCTTGCTATTGCAATAAATGACTGTTCATAACAACATGACTGAGATTATTTTTCATGTTATACTGTTCTGTGACAAAAGTAAAACCCTGCAAATGAATCCTTAATTCTGTATTGTTGTTCAGACAATGAGTACAGATACAGGAGATTCTGCTCCCCATTGAGCCCAATGTTGCAATATTACAACATGTCCGTTAAAACTTACAAAAACATATTTTTTTGAAAAACACCTCATTTTCTGCCTCAGAGGCCTCCTACAACAACATCCTAATGGTTGAAAAAAATTTTTTTAGTGTTTTCTATATTTGGGCTCCTCCATGAGTCACCACCTTATCGTGGTGGAGGGGTTTGCGTGTCCCAGTGATCCTAGGAGCTATGTTGTCGGGGGCTTTATGCCCCTGGAAGGGTCACCCATGGCAAACAGGTCTCTAGGTGAGGGACCAGACAAAGTGTGGCTCACAAACCTCTATGATGGACGAAAACATTGGACCAAGGTTTCCCTTGCCCGGACGCGGGTCACCGGGGCCCCCCTCTGGAGCCAGGCCTGGAGGTGGGGCTCGGGGGCAAGCGCCTGGTGGCCGGGCCTTTGCCCATGGGGCACGGCCGGGCTCAGCCCGAAAGGGAGACATGGGCCTCCACTCCCGTGGACTCACCACCTGCAGGAGGGGCCATAGAGGTCGGGTGCGTAGAGAGCTGGGCGGTGGCCGGATTCGGGGACCCTGGCGGTCCGATCCTCGGCTGCAGAAGCTAGCTCTAGGGACGTGGAATGTCACCTCTCTGGCGGGGAAGGAGCCTGAGCTAGAGTGTGAGGTTGAGCGGTTCCAGCTAGATATAGTTGGACTCACCTCGACGCACGGCTTGGGCTCTGGAACCAGTATCCTCGAGAGGGGTTGGACTCTCTTCCACTCTGGAGTTGCTCCGGGTGAGAGGCGCCGAGCTGGTGTGGGCATACTTATTGCCCCCCGACTTGGCGCCTGTACATTGGGGTTTACCCCGGTGGACGAAAGGGTAGCCTCTCTCCGCCTCCGGGTGGGGGGACGGGTCCTGACTGTTGTTTGTGCTTACGCACCAAATAGCAGTTCAGAGTACCCACCCTTTTTGGAGTCCTTGGATGGAGTATTGGAGAATGTTCCATCTGGAGACTCCCTCGTTCTGCTGGGGGACTTCAATGCTCACGTGGGCAACGACAGTGAGACCTGGAGGGGTGTGGTTGGGAGGCAGGGCCCCCCTGATCTGAACCAGAGTGGTGTTTCGTTGTTGGACTTCTGTGCTCGTCATGGACTGTCCATAACGAACACCATGTTCAAGCATAAGAGTGTCCACATGTGCACTTGGCACCAGGACACTCTAGGCCGCAGTTCGATGATCGACTTCATAATCGTATCGTCGGATTTGCGGCCGCATGTCTTGGACACTCGGGTGAAGAGAGGGACGGAGCTGTCAACTGATCACCACCTGGTGGTGGGTTGGCTCAGATGGTGGGGGAGGATGCCGGTCAGACCTGGCAGGCCCAAACGTGTTGTGAGGGTCTGCTGGGAACGTCTGGCAGAGTCTCCTGTCAGAGAGAGCTTTAAGTCACACCTCCGGCAGAACTTCGACCATGTTCCAAGGGAGGCAGGGGACATTGAGTCCGAGTGGGCTATGTTCCGGGCCTCTATTGTTGAGGCGGCCGACCGGAGCTGTGGCCGTAAGGTCGTTGGTGCCTGTCGTGGCGGCAATCCCAGAACTCGTTGGTGGACACCAGCAGTGAGGGATGCCGTCAAGCTGAAGAAGGAGTCCTATAAGGCCTTTTTGGCATGTGGGACTCTGGAGGCAGCTGACAGGTATCGGCAGGCTAAGCGGAACGCGGCTTCGGCGGTTGCTGAGGCAAAAACTCGGACATGGGAGGAGTTTGGAGAGGCCATGGAGAACGACTTCCGAACGGCTTCGAAGAAATTTCTGGTCCACCATCCGGCGTCTCAGGAGGGGGAAGCAGTGCTCCGTCAACACTGTATACAGTGGGGATGGGGAGCTGTTGACCTCGACTCGGGACGTTGTGGATCGGTGGAGGGAGTACTTCGAAGACCTCCTCAATCCCGCCGACACGTCCTCCAATGAGGAGCCAGAGTCTGGGGACTCAGGGGCGGACTCTCCTATCTCTGGGGCTGAGGTTGCCGAGGTGGTTAAAAAGCTCCTCGGTGGCAGGGCCCCGGGTGTGGATGAGATCCGCCCGGAGTTCCTCAAGGCTCTGGATGCTGAGGGGCTGTCTTGGTTGACACGCCTCTGCAGCATCGCGTGGACGTCGGGGACAGTACCGCTGGATTGGCAGACTGGGGTGGTGGTCCCCCTCTTTAAAAAGGGGGACCGGAGGGTGTGTTCCAACTACAGGGGGATCACATTCCTCAGCCTCCCTGGGAAGGTCTATTCAGGGGTCCTGGAGAGGAGGGTCCGTCGGATAGTTGAATCTCGGATTGAGGAGGAGCAGTGTGGTTTTCGTCCCAGCCGTGGAACGGTGGACCAGCTCTACACCCTCTTCAGGGTCTTGGAGGGGGCATGGGAGTTCGCCCAACCAGTCTACATGTGTTTTGTGGACTTGGAGAAGGCGTTCGACCGTGTTCCCCGGGGATTCCTGTGGGGGGTGCTTCGGGAGTATGGGGTGCCGGACTCCCTTGTACGGGCTGTCCGGTCCCTGTACGACCGGTGCCAGAGTTTGGTCCGCATTGCCGGCAGTAAGTCGAATTCGTTTCCAGTGAGAGTTGGACTCCGCCAAGGCTGCCCTTTGTCACCGATTCTGTTCATTACTTTTATGGACAGAATTTCTAGGCGCAGCCGAGGGTGTTGAGGGGATCCGGTTCGGTGGCCTCAGGATTGGGTCTCTGCTATTTGCAGATGATGTGGTTCTGTTGGCTTCATCGAGCCGTGATCTACAGCTCTCGCTGGAGCAATTCGCAGCCGGTTGTGAAGCGGCTGGGATGAGAATCAGCACCTCCAAATCCGAGACCATGGTCCTCAGCCGGAAAAGGGTGGAGTGCCTTCTCTGGGTTGGGGATGAGGTCCTTCCCCAAGTGGAGGAGTTTAAGTATCTCGGGATCTTGTTCACGAGTGAGGGCAGGATGGAGCGGGAGATCGACAGACGGATCGGTGCGGCATCTGCAGTGATGCGGGTGCTGCACCGGTCTGTTGTGGTGAAGAAGGAGCTGAGTCGGAAGGCGAAGCTCTCGATTTACTGGTCGATCTACGTTCCTACCCTCACCTATGGTCATGAGCTTTGGGTAGTGACCGAAAGAACAAGATCGCGGATACAAGCGGCTGAAATGAGCTTCCTTCGCAGGTTGGCCGGGCTCTCCCTTAGAGATAGGGTGAGAAGCTCGGTCATTCGGGAGGGGCTCAGAGTAGAACCGCTGCTCCTCCGCATCGAGAGGAGCCAGATGAGGTGGCTCGGGCATCTGGTTAGGATGCCTCCTGGACGCCTCCCTGGTGAGGTGTTCCGGGCACGGCCCACTGGGAGGAGACCCCGGGGAAGACCCAGGACACGCTGGAGGGACTATGTCTCTCGGCTGGCCTGGGAACGCCTCGGGATCCCCCCAGAGGAGCTGGAAGAAGTGGCCGGGGAGAGGGGGGTCTGGGCTTCCTTACTCCGGCTGATGCCCCCGCGACCCGACCTCGGATAAGCGGAAGAAGACGGTACGGTACGGTACGGTACGGTTTTTCTATATTTGGGTTTTACAGTGTTTACTGTTTTAACCGGGGTGGTTCCCCCTACAGGTGTGGAGGTTAAGTCACGTCTAATACACTGTCCAGGACTGCTTTGGGTTGACCTTTTAGCTGGTCACGTCACCGTCCTTACTTCCTAGCCTCATAGCTGTTGATGTATGAAAACGTACCGCACTGACCCAACTGCTGGTGTCATCGGTGCATCCCTGACGTTCACCAGCAATCCTCCTACATCCAGAAGGACTGCTGGTGTCATCGGTGCATCCCTGAAGTTCACCAGCAGTCCTCCTACATCCAGAAGGACTGCTGGTGTCATCGGTGCATCCCTGAAGTTCACCAGCAGTCCTCCAACATCCAGAAGGACTGCTTGTGTCATCGGTGCATCCCTGATGTTCACCAGCAGTCCTCCAACATCCTGAAGGACTGCTTGTGTCATCGGTGCATCCCTGATGTTCACCAGCAGTCCTCCTACATCCAGAAGGACTGCTGGTGTCATCAGTGCATCCCTGATGTTCACCAGCAGTCCTCCTACATCCAGAAGGACTGCTGGTGTCATCGGTGCATCCCTGAAGTTCACCAGCAGTCCTCCAACATCCAGAAGGACTGCTGGTGTCATCGGTGCATCCCTGAAGTTCACCAGCAGTCCTCCAACATCCTGAAGGACTGCTGGTGTCATCGGTGCATCCCTGACGTTCACCAGCAGTCCTCCAACATCCTGAAGGACTGCTTGTGTCATCGGTGCATCCCTGACGTTCACCAGCAGTCCTCCAACATCCTGAAGGACTGCTGGTGACATCGGTGCATCCCTGACGTTCACCAGCAGTCCTCCAACATCCTGAAGGACTGCTGGTGACATCGGTGCATCCCTGACGTTCACCAGCAGTCCTCCTACATCCAGAAGGACTGCTGGTGTTATCGGTGCATCCCTGACGTTCACCAGCAGTCCTCCAACAACCTGAAGGACTGCTGGTGTCATCGGTGCATCCCTGACGTTCACCAGCAGTCCTCCAACAACCTGAAGGACTGCTGGTGTCATCGGTGCATCCCTGATGTTCACCAGCAGTCCTCTTACATCCAGAAAGACTACTGGTGTCATCGGTGCATCCCTGATGTTCACCAGCAGTCCTCCTACATCCAGAAGGACTGCTGGTGTCATCGGTGCATCCCTGACGTTCACCAGCAGTCCTCCAACAACCTGAAGGACTGCTGGTGTCATCGGTGCATCCCTGACGTTCACCAGCAGTCCTCCAACAACCTGAAGGACTGCTGGTGTCATCGGTGCATCCCTGATGTTCACCAGCAGTCCGCCAACAACCTGAACGACTGTTCATTTTCCAGCGTATCAGACCGGACTGCCATCTGCCTGACTGATCACTTCACTGTATGTTACACGAAGACAGAAGAGATCTGTGTCTTTGGTGACGTTCCCTACTTCACAATGTTTCTGTGGTAACCGACACAGATAGATCTGATGCAAGCCAACCACAACAGAGGGTGGTGAATGGATGGAGAGAAAGTAAATCAGAGGATGGTGGACTGGCTTTGCTGCTGCATGTCCTTCTGAGGAGTCGGGCCAGACTTGTCCGGCTTTATTCCAGCAGACAACAGCCTTGTTTCTGCGGTGTTGTTTTTGCCCTCTGAACCGTCGCTTCGTCACTCCGGTTCATGACCTACCTCCACCTTGGTTTTTCGCTGGTGTTGCTGTCAACAAATCTCTGTACTGAGACCAAACAAAGCCATAGTCTTGTTTTAAGCAGCTGTTCAGGGTTAACCTGTTGTTGACTAACTAGTTTCCTGGCTTACTGGTAAGGTCAGGGACTAATCTGTTAGCTGGGTACTTGGACAGACCTCCTGTTCGTCCTGGTCTGAGTGGTTTTGTGGGTAATTGTCTCGGGAGTCTTCTGTCCCCGTCCTGTTTCAGGCTCTTCCCTGAAATAACCTGCCGTCCATTAGCTACCTTACTGGTCATCTTCCAGTTTGTGTCACTGTTTGCTGGTTGTCGGCCCGACTGGCCGATTATACGACCAGCAGACTTAGCCAGGGGCTAACTGGTCTCAGAGCTGGCTAAATGGATAAACATGCTAATAAGAAAGTGGAAGTGACAAACTGGGTGCCAGTTTGAAATGGTTGAACGGGCGTCCAGTGAGGCAGCTTCCTCGAGCTGCCAGGCCTCCTGCGGCGGATTAGGGTCATCGTCAATCAGCTCTAATCGAGGCTGACGCTTAGCCAGACCTGATCCCAACACCATTAAGCACAGAACGGTGAGGTGGGGGAGGCCAGCTGGCCACCCAGGGAGGTGGTTCCAGTTCACAGACTCAGCTCTGGACTTATATTCATGTTTCCATAGAGCTGCATCACCTCACATTCAAGAGTCTGTCTCAGCAACTACCAGGCGTATTTAGATAAAGGTAACCCATATGAGAGTCCTGCAGAAATATAACCAAGTTTACATGTTAGCAGGACAGAGTAAATGAAATCTGACTAGATCTCAGTGGATTCAGTTTAAACATATTCATGTCGTGGGAATCCCACCCTTTATTGGACCAAGACCGGTTTGCAGAAGATAAATGTTCAGATGGACTTTCCAGATTGGACACTTTGGTCATCATTCTAGGTTTTCCAGCTACTGAACTGGTTTTATTTGATATAAATGTCCCTGAATGTGTTAATTCCTTCCATGTTGCTTCAGAATGAGCGCTAGCGCCCCCATGTGGAGCATATTTTGAACAAGGACATATCTCAGGAACGGTTGGACTTATTTAGATGATTGACACTCACCGGGAGGTGTCCCTTCAGGTGCTATCCAATCAGAACAGGCCCAGCGTACTTCAGTGTACAGCTCCGCCTTTAACAGACATGAAACGAGAGCTCAGAAGAGATTCGGGTTCATGACGACAGTTTTCCACCAGAATCTGATTTATGAGGGTAAAACTCCAAAGGTGAGCTGTAGGAAGGGATGTTCTTTAGTTGTTCTGTCTGCTAGAACGTGAGTGTTGTCTCAGAGAGGACATCCTGACACCATTACAATCTTTACAGTTGTCCTGCAGGTTTCAGATGTGTCCTGCAGGTTTCAGATGAGTCCTGGGGGTCTTAGATGTGTCCTGCAGGTCTTAGAATGTGTCCTGCAGGTCTTAGATGTGTCCTGCAGGTCTTAGATGTGTCCTGCAGATCTTACCTCTGTCCTGCAAGTTTAGATGTGCGCTGTGGATCTTAGATGTGTCCTGCAGGTCTTAGATGTGTCCTGCAGGTCTTAGATGTGTCCTGCTGGTCTTAGATGTGTCTTGCAGATCTAAGCTGTGTCCTGCAGATCTTAGATTTGTCCTTCAGGTCTTACCTGTGTCCTGCTGGTCTTAGATGTGTCCTGCTGGTCTTAGATGTGTCCTGCTGGTCTTAGATGTGTCTTGCAGGTCTTAAATGTGTCCTGCAGCTCTTAGCTGTGTCCTGCAGGTCTTACCTGTGTCCTGCAGGTCTTAGATGTGTCCTGCAGGTCTTAGATGTGTCCTGCAGGTCTTAGATGTGTCCTGCAGGTCTAAGATGTGTCCTACAGGTCTCAGATGTGTCCTGCAGGTCTTAGCTGTGTACTTCAGGTTTAGATGTGCCCTGTGGATCTTAGATGTGTCCTGCAGGTCTTAGATGTGTCCTGCAGGTCTTACCTGTGTCCTGCAGATTGTAGATGTGTCCTACAGGTCTTACCTGTGTCCTGCTGGTCTTAGCTGTGTCCTGCAGGTCTAAGATGTGTCCTGCAGGTCTTACCTGTGTCCTGCAGATTGTAGATGTGTCCTACAGGTCTTACCTGTGTCCTGCTGGTCTTAACTGTGTCCTGCTGGCCTTAGATGTGTCCTGCAGCTCTTAGCTGTGTACTTCAGGTTTAGATGTGCCCTGTGGATCTTAGATGTGTCCTGCAGGTCTTAGATGTGTCCTGCAGGTCTTAGATGTGTCCTGCAGGTCTTAGCTGTGTCCTGCAGGTCTTACCTGTGTCCTACAGGTCTTACCCGTGTACTACAGGTCTTAGATGTCCCTCAGCACAGCTGTTTCAGATTAATGGTTTGTTGACAGACTTGTCCAGACCTGGAAGACGAGCTGACCCATGTGTGATGTGGCAGAGAAACATCTAAGACAATCGGGACAGTGGCCTTCCAGGACAGGAGTTGGGCATCCCTGTTGTGGACAATTCAGACACCCAAATATGTCCCCTCAAGTGTAGTGAAACAGCTGTTTTGTCCATATGTCCCCTTCATCTTCTATCCCGGCAGCACGGTGGCTTAGTGGTTAGCACTGTTGCCTCACAGCTAGAAGGTTCCTGGTTCGAACCTCGGCAGGGGGGGTCTGGATTGAACCTCAGGGCCTTTCTGTGTGGAGTTTGCATGTTTCCCCGTGCTTGCGTGGGTTCTCTCCGGTACTCCGGCTTCCTCCCACAGTCCAAAGACATGCATGTCAGGTTAATTGATAATTCCAAATTGCCCGTAGGGTGTGACTGGTTGTTTGTCTGTATATGTGGCCCTGCGATGGACTGGCGACCTGTCCAGGGTGGACCCCTGCCTTTCGCCTGTAGACAGCTGGGATAGGCTCCAGCGGATCCCCGTGACCCTTCAAGGATGAAACGGGTATAGATAATGGATGGATGGATGGATCTTCTATCCCAGCCAGCACAAGTCACGATTCCACCTTTGATCTGAAAACTTCATCACAAAACACTAAACTGAGAAATTATTTCATCAGGAATGAACATAATCACACATCCCATCAGTCATCACAACCATGTGTTAAAACTTA